>SRMA01024069.1:0-26000 GCA_007224835.1 Danionella cerebrum | reverse complement strand
AAAAAAAAATAACTATGCCATCAGCAGAGTGTACTGTTACACCTCTAGTTTCAGTTTTTATTCCATTTATGCTGTGACATGATTTTTATGCAGCTTGTTCAAACGTCTTGCTTTCTTTAGTTGTGATATAAAAATGTTTGTGGAACAAACTCTGGTTTGGTTGAAAAGTTTAAAAATGTATTAAATAATGTATAAAATTAATTTAATATTATTTAATTTGTATTTTTAAGTGAAAGCATTATGTTATATGTTCAGTTCAGTTGGTTTTGCACATGGGTTACACTATCAACATTAAAAGTCGTCCACAGTGTGAAGCTAATCATACAATGGTTATTATGCATTTTACTTTATAGTCACCCTGCATGCAGCAGTGCGTGTGCCAATCACAGCGGCTGTTTTGAATTAAGTAGGAATGACACAACCCAGCTATTGCTTAATTTTGATTCCAAATATAACGTGTAGCTTTCAAAAAGTTTTGATATGTTTGTTTTTCAAGAGCTATGAGACACAATTCGCAAAATAAATCTAATTAAAAATATGAGAAAATGCACAATTGTCATTGTCTTTCAGTTTTATTTTACAGACCCAAATCGATGCCATCTAGTGGTGAAAAGAAGGGATAACTCACAGAAGTACAAACCCTTTGATATGGCTTGTGTTTTTCTCTAAAGCACAATGGAACAAAAACAGTGGATCAGGTTTTCACAGTTTTCACCTTGTCTTTGCTTTAGGGGGGGATTTATCAATTTGTTTTTGTCTCAAACATCAAATCTGTTTATTCTAAATTTTTGTAGTTTTTTTGGTACAATTTCAGTTTTTTGTGGACTTATTGTGTAATGTAATGAAAAAATGTGCAAAAAAACTAAATCAAGCATTGTCAAAAAATGCTCAAAAAGGCCCCAAACTTCTAAGGGTTACGTGGAGCTGTGGTTATGTAAAAAGTGTTTAACATCAAGACCTTTAACAAACACAGATTGCCACAAAAGGAATCATGATTTAAATAAAGCAAGCAGATTGTTAGTTGTATGTGGGAACCTAGGAATATTTGGTGGTGATAACGTTTACAAAGTTTGTAAAGGGAAAGTGCTCAATATCTTGTTATTTTAGCAAAGATAAACTCATCCCCATCCTCATCTATTCTTGTAAAGAAAAGTACACGCCAGTTCGTTGTTAATTTATTTCCAAATCATTGTCAGTTCCATTTAAATATGACAACATTTTATTATAAATAACATACATACTTCTAATGATTCAGGTTTTCAAGCTGGAATAAATTGACCATCAATAATGCATAATTCATTTGCCTTTGATTGCCAACTGCAGCATGACAACATCCGGAATCCCATTCATTTCTCGTTGTGTTGGAAAAATCTCGAACCCCCTACTCAATTCTCAGTGAAGACAGTAGCTAAGGTTGAGGAAACAGTGGATGATGCTCTCTACAATCCCCCCTTAGCCCGATAAGGTTCTCCAATGTCAAATTGTTTTTCCCAAAATCATAATTTTCTTCCACCTTTAAGGTTAATAATCTGAGATATTGTCATATTCATATTATCTGAAGTTAACCTGAAGTTGATCGCAGAGTAGAAGTTTCACAGAAAAGAGTTGCCATCATTTTTCCACTGTATAATACCAAACAGTTGGGTTTGGTATGCTTTTGTGGGCTTTTTCACTTCATTCGTTTTAATATTTTCTGACGCCCAGGGTAATGGCGAGTTCAGATTCACACTATTTAGAGTTTTTTCACTGCTGCTGTTGTATAGATCTGTGACAGAGCATGAAGAACCACAGTTCACACCGATCCAGATTCGCACAAATCTTCCTAGTGCTTCTCAGCCGGTTGCTCTTCGTCCGGGTCCATTAAATATTGATGCAATGATGCTCCCTGCCTGAAGATGGCGTTTTCTGTACAACAGATGCGAAGAATGCAAAGAACAGATAGAAGAAATCATGGATGTCGAGCGGTTTATGTTTATGGCTGATCACTGAGAGCTCTTTGACAATAATGTTGAGGATTTGTGGCGCAATATTTCTTTCCCGTTTCCTGTGTGAAGTGGCTATGAAAATATGGGATGAGCTCCACCGAATGACTCTTTTAAAGTCCTACTCACGTCCTCAAAAGAGACAGCTTTCATTGGTCGAAAAACCCTCAGATGTCGAGTAGAAACTCTTTATCATTGGCACCTTTTGTCTGGTCCGATATGTGATGTCCATTGGCGCACATTTTGATCAAGGCACGAATGTGCACAAAACTTTGGATTGAAAATACGAAATACAAATATGAAGCCTCTGTATTGTGAACATGCTTCTCCTGATTGAGGACCAGAACATCAAATAGTAAAGAGTTCCTCCCTAAACCCTAACAATGGTACCAAAGGTCATAAAGCCAGACGGTGCATATGAACATGTGTGTATGACCTGCTCGGGCTGCAGTCCCGGGGGGGCCCAGCTGTACTCCTCCAGAGCGCAGCCAGAGTCGTCGTCTGAAGTTGAGTTTCTCTGAAGCTCAAACATGAGCTTTGACACGGTTCGCTCCAGATCCAGAGACATCTCAGCAGCTCAGCGTTGGTTTCTTCATCCCTGCAGAAACATGCACACATGACTTTCAGTTGCTCAAAGGCTAAACATCTACAAATCACATTCTCGCATGCCACTTTTCCACAGATATCTTTTGTAAGTGTTTTATTTTAGGTGGCTTTTCCACTGTGTTCTGTACCCTTTAGCTATACCCATTTTGGTGAGGTTCTAAAAGCAGACCGGCAAGGCCAAGTCAGGCCAAGGCTTCATTATAGTTTCCCCATAGTTACCCAATTTGTTTCCCATTTCTCATTTTCCTTTTGTCTCACAGTTGCTTTTGAAGATCATTTTGTTGTTATTTCTGCACACCTTCTATGCGTGTCACTTCCCATTCTCCATTGCCAGTTTATGACCCGTGGTGGGAATGGTCTTGTGAGGACAAGAAAGGAGACCCTACCCACACTAAAAGTCTGGAAGAATTTGTCCCCTGCAACTCATTCCCAATTTTCCCATGTCTCACGGGGTGTCCATAGGTTACTGCATGTCCTTTTCTACATTTTTCTGTTCCATTCAGAAATAAGATATGTATCGTCAACCATCTTGAAATCCTTCTGTCCCGTAAGTTTTCTCAGCTTTCCTGCTCCCCCCTGCTCAGTCACCACAATATACCCCGCTCAAGAATCGTCTTTACACATCTGGGTAAATTCATCACTTCTTTCTCTTCTGACCAAACAATGATCTTGCTTGGAACAGATCTCACAAAGTCCTCCATATTCTCAACTCTGCTCCAACTTGGATTTTCAGGCTGTTGGTGTCAACTTGATTCTCAACTATGAGCTCCTAAAACAAACTCTTAGTCTTACATGAATGAAATGTGTCGGGTACCAAGACTTAAATAGAAGTAGTATGGATCGCATTTGCAAAATCGACAGGAAGTTGGCCATTTCACAAAAACCCAGTAACCCAGACAGCAGCTGAGTCAGTGGGGGATCCGTTTTCACACTGGCAAATCAGTTTTACAGTCGCATCTGCATTATTAACAAGCAGTAACAAGTATATTGATACGGGCCACATCAGTGAAGCGAATGCATTCTGTGCGCCTTCTGAAGCGGATCGGAGCTGCGTCATAACATTTGTGGATCGGAGCACTTGTGGAACATCCGCAGAGGATCCACGATGGCTAGACACAGTCTCCTATAACCAAAGTAAGTCTCTGAGTGTTTAAGTAAATTTGACAGGTAAAAATATACATGTTTGTGTTTCCTTCGATTAGTTTAGTAGGAAAATAATTGAAAAGCTTTACCATCTTTACCGTCACTGTGCCATTTGTATTTTTTTGTTGTTGTCTTTTCCCCCCAACAGAGTCTGTAAGAAAAAAATCGGAGGCAATGGAGCAGAAGTGAGATTGATGTTTACGCTATGGCCCAAACCTGCCAACTGGAATGCAGATATAAAGAAAAAAGATCTGATTCAGTATTGGCCCGATGTGCCAAAAGAAGCCGGCCCTGGGGGGTATTCCAGAAAGCAGGTTATGTGACATACCTGGGTATGTTTAAGGGTAAGTTCGTGGATAACCTCAACTTTCGGTTCCAAAAACGGAGGTAACTTTCTGGGTATGTATGTAACCATAGCAACTGACTCTCTGAAGATAACCTGCTCGGGAGCAGGTTATGTTTCAGTGTAACTTCGTTTCAGAAGGTTGGTGAGCATGGCGTGCCCTTTTGATGAGGATCCTGTGGACGTAGAAGCACAAATTATACTAGGTTTTTTTTTCGTCGGGAGAGGGTTATAAGACCGCGTATTGATGTGTTTGCATACCCTAATGAATATTTGAAAGAGCGTTATCGTTTTTCAAAAGATTCGTTAGTTTATTTAACACGTCTTTTAAAACCGCATATCGCGAATGTGACAAACCGCGGTTCTGCGCTTAGCACAGAAAACATTCTGTGCATAGCACTTAGGTTTTTTGCGTCTGGACATTTTTTGTACAGTGTGGGCGATTCAGAGCATGTGAGAAAGGCAACTGTGTGTAGAGCCGTTCGTACTGTATGTCTGGCACTTAAACAGTTCTTACCCACGTTTGTACAGTTCCCTGGCCATAAACCTCTGCTTGTTATTAAAGACGAATTCCACAGAGTGGCAGGTTTGTCCTTTGTAGTAAAATCTATGACGCATATTTAATATTTAGTCATATTATGTATATCTATACATGTATTCATTATTTTCGTAGTGATATAACATATTCAAAAGGCTGTATAAGTCATACTTCATTATTTTGTATTATAATAAAACGGGAGCCAATACCAAATTTGTAATTTAATACACTCACGCATTTACTCTGTCCGTTATTTTTTGCCAAGCCAACTCTCTTGCTTTAGCTGATGCAGCTGTAATGCTTCTTTTTAATATTATTGGCTTAAACTCCTCATAAGCGTGCATTAAAACCTCCAACTCCGCTTCTGTGAAATACGCCGCTCTCTTTTTTTCGCTTTGACTTTCCATGGTGACTCGTGAAATCGGCGATCCATTGAAAATGTCTTTATATATGCACCGTGCACGCGCATTAACTCTGGGTAACCAGTTGGAGGTTGATTAAACCAACTCTTCTCAGGTGTTTTGGAACCGACATACTCATGGTATGCCTGTTTAGGGTAAATCAACCCAGAGGTTATGATTTATCATATGGTAAGTTAACCAAGCTTTCTGGAATACCCCCCTGGTCTGTTTTGTAGAGCTGGCCTGGAACAAACAATCTAAGCCAGATCTGGGGCGATAGATTTTTTTGCTGTCTGGGAAGTTATACAGTGGTACCCCGAGATACGAATGCTTTGAGTTACGAAATGTTCGAGATACAAAAGGTCTCGCGGGAAATATTTTGCTTTGAGATACGAAAAACACAAACAGTTCTGCTATATTATCCACTTGTTAAGTCCGGGTCCTGGTGCTCCATTCTCCCATTGCAGACAGTGCTAAAAGGGGCTGATACTCTTATACAAATAATGCACTAAAACAAATGTTAGAGTCAAGGTGTCGTAAAAGAAATAACATTTATAACGTGGAAAATGCTGTTCTGTAACACAACTTAGACAAACACAGTGACGCGTTCTCAGAAGCGTCTCTCCATCTGTCTGCGCTTGTGCTTGAAACCATGTTGGTGTTCGTAATTCATGAAATATCTCGAGAACTAACTTTCATACGTGGTGCCGTAATGTTTTCTGCATCCGTTCCACCTCCTCCGACACATCGCTTCACTCAAGGTAAGGTTTCATATTTGTGAACGTATTACGTATTTTGCTTGTGTTTTATTCTGTTTTATTATCATTTATTAAATTACCAATGTGTAGATTTAAGGATTGACGAAACGTTACTAGATTTTTCCCTGGTTTTCATTTTTTAATCCACTTATACTGTTGTTTCTGAGAGCCGTTGCACGGATTAGGCGTTTTACTTTGAGATTTAAAAATTTAGCTAAAACTAACAAAAATAAGAAGAAAAAATTACCTAAAAACAAAAATAATTAATTCCATTAATTTAATCCTGCTAAACACAACACTTGCCTGTTCCTAGGAGGAAATGTGCAAGAAAGAGTTTAACTGGCTGTGAATCACATTGGGTGAAAGAGTACAACATTTAATTCTGAATATCAGAAGGCTCTGTGTGCAACCAAACCGATTTCCTTAAGTAGCAACTCTTTACCAATCACAATTTCTGCCGTACGTATCAAATCTGAACGCTTGAAATCTGTCCCCGAGAAATCAAATCAAACCTCGACAGAAAAATGGCCGCTCTTCTAAGAACAGTAAACATCATGGTGAAAAATACTCGTCCTGCAGGGTTTAGCTTGGGAGAACACACACACACGCACACACACAGACACCTGCATCTTCAAAATCAGCTTCAGCCGAGAAACACGCGCACACGCTTTCATCTTGGCTCTGGAAAACAATGCAAGCTCTCAGAGGAAGCGAGATGGAGAAAGAAAAGAAAATAAGTGCTCCTCTGTTCAATGTGTCATTGCTCATCCTTCTCTCACACTTGCCCTGTAAAGATGACTGTATCTGTGTGGGTGTGTGAGAGAGAGAAGCAGAGAGATGAAAGAGTGTGAAGGAAGAGATCGATGTAAGAGATGGAGAGATGAAAGAAAGACTGAGGTTTGTCGTTGCTCAAAATTTGGGATTTTTGGAAAGGCAGGACGGCCGGCTAGAATGTACATCGGGAACCAAAAAAAGATGTCCCAGCACCATTAAAACTCGAATTCAACGTACAAAATCTTGCTATGTCGATGAACCAAAGCGAAATAGATTTATTCGTTTGGAAAAATGACCAAGCACAAATAAACGATGATAAGTCAAAGTCAGCGAAAAGCAGAACACATCAGTCGTTTACTGCACACCGTATCCATACGATTCGGTTTCGATACACGGCCGGATCACAATGTGGGAGTAAACTAACAAAACACAGAGCGACAGAAACATTCTGGGGATCACACTCAAACAAACAGTAAAAGCATATTTCTCACAGACTTTTCCACATACGCTCACCCTGCAGAGTTTAGAAACACGTTGACCAGTCAGGAAAATAGACCAAATAAATATTTCTACATGCAATACACCTTCATGAGAACATTGTCAAGATTTGTGCCCGTAATAAAAGAGTAAATGTCATTAAATATTCAATAGTTTGTTTACATCCATTTGAAATTTGATGCCACAAGGGTGACTTCTATTATGCGTCAGTTCCTTTCCTCTTTACAGTGCCTCTCAAGCCCCATCAGCCATTTTCATTATATATCTCTAGAGACGTTCAATAGCATTAACGTCTGGTCTCTGATAATGGCACTCAAGAACTTTGATATCTCGGCTGTGTTCGTAGGAGCATTGCTTTGTTGAAAGAGGAACCACTGCCTGGGTCTCAGGACAAGAATGTTCTAAAACTGGTCTTCCGCCAAGTCTTGGTCCTGGTTTCTTTCTAATCTCGACTAGAAGCTCAGTCGCATCACTAGCTATTTTTCCATTTAAAGATGTGAATTAAATGTATGCGTGAAACTGGAATATCACATAAAATATTGATTTGTGAATATAGCGCCGTTTCCATTCGAGTCATTCAAGAATTGTTACTTCATGAAGTTGCTGCGTTTGGAGAAGGTTTTTTCATATGTAATACCTTAGTTGTGTCTTAGAACACGAAAGCAAAACGATATGTTAGCAGTCTTGCTTTTGGAGGTGCGACACTGCTCTCTGAGAACGCAGCCGGTCAAGACAGTTCTGGGAGGTAATGATCCCGAACCACTTTGATTTGACGATGCGCAATGAAATCGATCAGTTGGTTAGTCCATTGGTTAGTTTTGTTGCTTCAGTTCAGAAAAATGAACTTGGGAGTTTTTCAGTAAATGTGTTTCCATAGTAGTTTATGCAAGTTTTTTCTTATTGGATAAAACGTTTATTCTATTCATAATTCTTTATGCACATTTTCAAAATTGATGCGCATTGTGGCAGCAAGTTTCTCTCCAAAACCAGACAACTGACTGTGGTTTCTCACAATCAACACAAATTGCCAAAGAATCAGAAGAGATTGAAGTGGCAGAGAAAGTGAGGTGAGCTACTTGGAATATGTAGAGAATGGCAAATGAAGCTTAACTATAAGCAAGATAAACCTGTTATTGCACCAGTCTAAGGACAAGAATGTTCTGACACATGTGTCCCTGTAGTCATCTTTCCTTCAACCCTGACTAGTCTCAGTTCCTGCTGCTAAAGATCATCACACAGCATGATGCTGCCACCACTGTGCTTCACTTTAGGGATGGAATTGGACATCTGCTTTCCTTTAGTCTTCTGTCATCATGCAGAGTTGGTTGTCCTGCCGGAGGTTCCCCACTATCCAAAGAGGACCACTGGGGCTCTGCCAATGTGACCGATGGGTTCTTATACTGCTTTTGTGCCGACCTGTTCTGCGACTACATGACTCAACTCACTCAAACTATGTGTTCGGTATTTGGATGAAGTTCTAAACTCTTATTTGGATGAAGTTCTAAAAGTCTGGCCAAGCGGATTATTTTCTCTGACTGGAGAGAAAAGCTTGATTCGCCACCGCATACATCGTAACATTTGTTAAATGCGTAGAAAAACAGGGGTTGTGAATTTACCAGGTGAACTAGACTTAAGGCCTCATACACAGATCCAAATTGAGATTCGCACAAATCTTTGGATGGCTTCTGAGTAGGGTGCTCTTCTACTAGGAAAGAAGAAGGTGACGATAGAGAAGAAATCAAAGAACACATCGAAAAAAATCATGGCTGTTGAGCGGTTTCTATTGTTAGTGGCTAATCACAAAGAGAGTATTTGTGGTGCGCTAATTCTTTACTGTTTCCTAGTCGCTATGAAAAGAGTGCCACCAGCTTTCATTGGGTGTCTCCTTGCGAAGAACGGATCTGATGTGGCACTGCGAAACTCTTTTGTTGGCACCACTTGTTCGGTCAGATATGTGATATCCCATTGGTGCCCATGGTTTTCAGAACCATCAAAGTGAGATGTTGCACGAAATTCGGGACCGAAAATTCAGATCGGTGTGTATATACCTTTATACAGTGGTACCACGAGATACGAATGCTTAATGTTACAAAAGAATCAAGATACGTAGGGTCTCTTCGTATGTAGTGCCATAATGTTTTCTGCCATCCGTTCAATATCCTCCACTTCACCACATCGCTTCACTCACAAGGTGAAGTTTCACATTTGTGTACATAATAATTTGCATATTTTTATTCGCTTTTATTAGCATTTTTACATTAACAATGTGTAGATTTAAGGATTGAAGAAACGTTACTCAATTTTTCTCCAGTTTATACTGTTCTTTCTGAGAGTCATTCCACGGATTAGGCGTTTTAAATGTAAAACTTGCTTCAACAAATTAAAAATTCTGGAATGGATTAATTTCGTGGTATCACTGTATATAGGAGTGAACGCCATGGCTGAGACAAGCCAGACATTCACATTAATATTTATGCATTTGGTAGATGCTTTTATCCAAAGTGCCTTGCATTTCAAGGAATAAGCACCATCTTTGAATTCTTTGGGGGTTGGAACCCATGATCTAGCTTAATGCTTTAATTACAAAGCGAGCTGTTGCAAGTAGAGCAGGCCGTATCAAGCCAATTCTAAAATTTAGTGGAAAATCTGCATTAGTCACTTCCTTGATCACGCAGTTCAGAGGAGATTGGGACCTTTAAAGCAGCAGACATTTTCTGTCCCCTTCCAATCCTGTCTGAAGCTCCAACGAGGATTTCTTTGTCTTTATTCTAGGTTTATGTTTTAACAGGATCTGTCTACTGTGGAACCTTATCTACTCCACGGGTATTTGCTTTTCCAGATCGTGTTTAACCAAATTAATTTACAAAAGGGGGACTCCAGTTTGACGAACCCTAGTGCAATTTTGTTTTTGACCTGTAAGGCTGTAACAAAATATCTGAGAAAACTGTTCGTAATGTGAAATCATCCCTTCTCAATTACAAACTTCGTATGGAAGTTACTGTTTTAATGCTTTAATCTTAATGGAACTCTCCAAATCTAAATTAGCTATATTTTGAAATGTTACATTTTACAATGCCACAAAAACCCTAACAACTTTTAGAAGACATGCTAGGTGTTTATTGCCTTTCCTTATTGTTTGTTAAAACTTTAATGAAAATACATAAAAAGAGGGGAAACAAATTGTCCAGTAATTAATGTATTTATTTTAACCCAAGTGATGTGATTTGTTCAAAAGTAATGAATCGTGTAGAAACCAAACAAACAAGCATTTTGTTTAAAGAACATGACCTGAATCATTTTAAACTCTGACAACACCACTGGCTTCAAATGAAGATGTACTTTTTCCATATTAAAGAGAGTTATAACGTTTACAACTGTTTTGTCAGTGAGAAACGGGAATTAAATGAGACATCAAGTAGACCCCACAGAATCCAGAATAAAAGTCCCTATGCTCCACACGCCACAGGAGCGCTCAAAGAGCTGTAATTACTGTGAATATGTCTTTGAGGTGATAATTACCACCATGGCAGCCAGGCTAAAGGCAAGCAGATGAATGGGTTTGAGGACCAATAGAAATTTGTAAGAACGGTTCATTTGCTAATCACTTACGAGAAATATAACATAAGAACATAGTCACTGCTCAAAGAATTCTGTTCGTAGCAAGATTTAGAGACAAGGGCTTTTCACACAGTGAACACTGAACATAAACTGGACGGCGAACATCAAAGAACAACAGATCTCACCTGAAACGTTCTTCCTCACAGAGTGCATCATGGTCATCTATTCCGAACACTTTGAAACACTTGTCCTCACAGAGAGCTTCATCATCACCATCCTTTATACAGTTCTATCAGATCATTTGTAGAGTTCTTTCCGATAAGTCACACTCGTTCTGCTCTCCATCACTTGTCGTCTGAGCGTTAATCATTAATCATTCACATCAACAGCAGGATTCTGTCCTTTTCTCTTCCAGTCGACGAAGCTCAGTCTCTGGTTGCCATGGAGCCCTCTCAGCCTCTGTCGCTGTGGAAACCATTGGCACATTCCGGAAAAAAAAAAAACAGACGCAGCCATAGGTATATAATAGTCTTACTTTAACATACAGCCGAAGATTCATCAGTGAGCAAGTGTGGATTGGTTGACAGTATTAACTCAGTTAGTTTACACACTTTCTTAATTACAGCTCCATGTGTCCATTGTCTAGCGTAATTTGAATGCGTGTAGGTACAAAAGCATATTTTACCATTGTTTTGCTTTAATTATTATATTTGATTAGACTGGAAAAAGAAGAATCTACATGGTGAAAATAAGCCCAGATATGGACAAAAAGGAGCTTTTAGACCATGAACCATCTGTAGCGAGCAGCAGAAATATGTCTACAGCATACCGCTTGTTACAATAATCACCAGTAATCTTGGTCCTGGCGTTGTGCTCTCTATTACAAGCTCAGTTGCCTTATGTTCTCTCCGGTACCTTCCAGGCAACTGAAACTGTGGTTTTCTCACAATCAAAACAGTAGAAAGTGGCAGAGAGACAGAAGAGATTCAAGTGCCAGAGAAACCCTACAGTTCTGGGCGAGCTATTTGATAAATGTAGTACACAAAGCTTTTAGTCTGTTTATGGCAAATCTATATGACAATCTATATATTAGCAAAATGGCAACAATGGGTTTATAACCTTTTTCTTTAACCAAATTCATTCCAATTGAATGTTATTAAAGGGATCCATAAAACTTTAAATGAAACATCTTGGTTACTTGCATGAGAAGGAAACGTATTGATTGACTCACACCTCCCTCACTGGCTTGCTGTCATACCCTGGTTTCCCCATGTCTAGTTTTCCTCACATGCGTTCTGTTTTTTTGTAACCCCACATGTCGTCCCTCGCTCCTTCATTGTTCTAATTATTTGCAGCTGTCTCTCGTTCCCATTCCCAGCTGTCCCTGTTCAGTGTCTCTATTTTTTTCCCTCTGTCTTTTCTCTCGGTGCAGGGTTTTACTGATCATACAGTGTTGTAACAGAACGGCAGCTCCTCATTTGGCATCGTCTTCTTTAATGGTTATTTTTTAAGTGCTATTTCTGATGTGTTACTTTGGTTTGTGTTCCTGATCTGATGTTGCATTTTAGTTAGCTTTAGCTGGGTCTTGAGTTTTACGTTATGTGAAGTTTTGCCCTATTACGGGTATTTTGAAATTGAGTTCTGCCCCTTTACTATCACCAGAAGCCCAGCTTGTGTTACTTGCACATACTCTTTCTGTGAAGCTGGGGAGCCAGACACACACTACCCATAGTAGTCAACTCTATTTTACATAACCTCCAAGTCTTGTAAAATCTCTGTTCTCTTCTTCAGGGAATGGGTTAGGCAAGTAACCAAGATATTCCTTTTCAGTCACTTATTCCTTTTCATCAACTATGGAAATCCCTCAAAATCACTACAAACAAGATCCTTCCGTTCAGGATAAAGTATGATGTTTTGAAGAGATAGAGTTGGAAGGAGGCCAATGGTCCACCACCGGGGGGCTGAACTGGCTGGGGTCACATCTCAGGCACAACACTGCCTAGTTCAATGAGCAAAGTGGAACGATGCACAGAAGAATAAAAAGACATTCAGGGACTTTCCCTGTGACAAGGACAATAGCCTCCTGTGATTCCACAGCCCCTTGCTGGTTGATGTACTACTGCTGGAGTAATGGTAAAACTACAAAGCTCTCATCTCATTGGCCGACTACACAGAGCGAGAAAGATGCAAGAAAAGTTAACACTGCCTTTGGGAGAGTGCTCATATTTCACAAGGAGTGAGATCTTTTCTAAATGCAAGAAAGAGAAGGCATCGCATCCTTTTGACCGCAAGTACCTGGGAGATGAGAGTTGACCTTGGAAGAAGGTGGGGGGCCCATGAAAGGAACGCCTTAAAATACCAATCTTTAGCCCTAGACTGTAGAGACAAGGGCTGTCAGTTGTGGTTGTTCCCGGTGTATGTAGGGTGTAGAGGCTTCCCAGCCAAGTCACCGTGGCATTAATTCACTGCTCTAGGCCTGGACAAGCGAATTAAGAAGCAAGCTGTCCGTCGGATGGGGGAAGAGGCAGGATGTGTTCAATTTGGAGTAAGAGAGTGGAGGAATGCTGGAGGCCAGGGACAGATGGGGAGTGAGCTGGCCACTCACTGCTGGCCCATCAACTGGAGGTCGAAACACCCAGTGAAGGTTCAGTACCTCCTGACAACATCTGTTCCTGGGCAAAAACTACAACTACCTGCTAAGGACGATCTGTCTGTCTCACTGATTTTGGAGACATCTGTTGTCACCATCATGTGTCTAGAAAAAATCCCAAATGAAGCTCAAGAACACTGGATCCATCCAAACTCCCTAGATGAAAATGGCATTGCAATATCACAGACGGTCGTAGCCATCCTTGGCACCATGCCCAACTCAGGATTCAAACAATGTGCCAATTTTAAATATGGAGTCTCATATGGAGTAACCTTCAAACTCAGATGGCTGAAGTGTTGGAACTGGCCTTGAGACTGTACCTCAAGCATGAGTTTTGCAGGTTAACACAGTTTGTCCTCATGAGAGCCATTTTGGCCTGATGAAATTCCAAACACTTACACAGCGATAGTGACCGTGCATCAATTAAATAAATCCACCGCATCATGAAGAGGAACAAGCTTTACTCACAATATTGACATCTTTAAAAAGACTACTGCTCTTTGGACAACACACAAGAAGTTTGCTCCATACTGATAAAACATGCATGGTCTCAGTTCAGTGGAAACTGATTCAAAAGAATTTATAATACACAATGAATTCCTTTGAGATAGGCCACACTGGCTGTTTCCTATGCTGTTTCTCCCTCTGAAGTACAGATAAACCGTGCTCAAAATAACCAAAAAGATAATACCAGAGGCAAGGATAAACCTGAGTCAGATTTACCAACAGAGAGAATTATGAGAAACAAAGATAAACCAGGGTCAGAATCACCAAAAGATAGAATCATCAGGGACAAAGTTAAACCAAGGTCAGAATCACCATCAGATAGCATTATCAGAGGTACTGTTAAACCTGGGTCAGAATTATCAGAGCCAAATATAAACCAGGGTCAGAATCACAAACAGATAGGATAAGCCAGGATCAGAACAACTAACAGTAAGGATCATCAGAGGTAAAGATTAACCTGGGTCAGAATTACCCACAGTGAGAATTATTAGAGCCAAAGATAAACCAGGGTCAGAATCACCAACAGGTTGAATCATAAAAGGCTCAGATAAACCAGGGTCAGAACTACCAACAAACAGGATCATCAGAGGCAAACATAAACCAGGGTCAGAATTACCAACAGAGAGAATTATCAGAGGTTTATACAAACCAGGGTTAGAAACTCCAACAAATAGGATTGTCAGAGGCAAACTACTTATCTTGCAGAACTCCTATGCCCATACCCATCCTCTCAATCCCTGAGGTCTACCAAACAGCTGCTTCTGGTGGTCCCAAGGACAATGTTTAAATTGTCCTTTACTTTATAATGCAGAAACCTAGATCTGAGCAACCACCACAAGCTCAGATCATAGCACTGCCCACACAGGTGTGTACACTAGGTACAGGGTATGATTGGTGCATCTGTCTCTATTCTAATTCTGATGTGCCCATCACTCTTGAACAGGGTAAATCTGGACTCATCAAATCCCACAACTTTCTTCCATTGCTCTAGTCCAATCTTTAAGCTCCACTGCATTGTTTTTTTTTCCTCCGGAGAGCATCACTGAACAGTGATATTCTTATTGCTGCACAGCAGTTCTGTCTCAATTCCTTGACTGCTAAAATGCTTTTAATTTCACTATAAAAATAGCCCTGAGTTCAGCTTTTTTTTCTTCGATCACAATCATTCAGGATTCATTTCTGGCCATGAAAGACAATGGTTTCCCAGTTTTTAATAAGGCATCTTAACTCAATTTAATATTTTCTGTAGCCTCCTTAGATGTAGCCTCTGCTTGATGCATGACGATTATTTGACCCTTCCCAAACAGACTTCTCCACAACCACACAATGTGTATTTCCACATGGTTGTTTAAGAAATAAGAGGCTACTTTTTAGACCAGTTGGGGTTAAACAACTTGTTTCAAGCTGAAAGATATGAAATTTTTATTATAGAAAGCTCTTCTTGCTTGGATAAGTCCAGGCGGACACTTTTTGTTCTGCCAGGTAAGATCTGAATCAACAGAGATGATTGGGTGGACTTCATGGATTGTGTACTGACAGAGCCTCAAATAAATCAAAGTACAGTAGTACCCTGAGATACGAAAGCTTCGAGTTACGAAACAAAAGGTCTCGCGGGAAAGTTTTTGCTTCAAGATGCGAAGAAAAATTAGAGAGAAATTAGCTTCCGGGTCCTGGCGCTCCATTCTCCCAGTGCAAAAGGGTCTGATGCGCTTCAAAACACTTTAAATCGGTTTCAAATCGAGCGAAACATTATGTATAGATTACCAATAATGCACTATAACAAATGTTAGAGTCAAGGTGTCGTAAAAGAAATAACGTTTATAACGTGGAAAGTGCTGTTCTGTAGCACAAGTTAGAGAAACCCAGTGACACGTTCTCAGAAGCTCTCTCCATCTGTCTACGTTTGTGCTTGAAACCGTGTTGGTGTCAGTAATTTGTGAAATATCTCGAGAAAGTTAACTTTGATCCGTGGTGCCGTAATGTTTTCTGCATCCATTCCACATCCTCCGACACATTGCTTCTCTTTCAAGGTAAGGTTTCACATTTGTGTACATATTACGTATTTTGCTTGTGTTTTATTCCGTTTTATTATCATTTATTACATTAACAATGTGTAGATTTAAGGATTGAAGAAACGTTACTTGATTTTTCTCTGGTTTTCCATTTTTTCATCTACTTCAATCAAACATTTATTTTCTAAACGATACTTAAACTCTATGACTTACATAATAATTTATCAATTGTTATCATCTTTTTTTTTGTTTCGTTATTCATTTTTCTTTTCAACATGATGGAAATTTATAGAGATATTTTTCAAAAACCAAAAGGTAAAATTAAAATTAGTATTTGTATTCTGTGGAAGGCAACATTAAAAGCATTTAAGTGTAGTGATGGGAAGTTCGGATCATTTTACGGATTCGGTTCTTTGAGTCTTGTTCAGTAAAATGAATGAATCTTTTTTCGAGTCATTTCGTTCATTTTACTAAAATATCAATAAATGTTGTGTGTACTTCCACATCTACTAGCGTTATATACACACAGACGCGAATCACACTACAAACAAGACAAAACTATATATATATATATATATATATATATATATATATATATATATATATATATATTTATATATATTACTAAAGCCTACCTGGGTCTTTTAGTCTGGTTTACCCAACCTCTGATCTGTCTTCTTTAGGTTTAAATCTCCTTTGTTCGACACTAAATTACTTCTCTCTGATGATGTTAACGTGTGCAGTCCGTGCACTCAGTCTGACTGGATTCGTTCTTTTTTGCAAGTCCGGGTCCTTTCGGTCTTTTCTCTTTCTGGCTCATGCTGCATTGGTTAACATTACGGAGTGGCCATGAGCCGAAACCCGAAAAGATTTGTTCTTTTTGCGAGTCCTCCGGGCCATTTCGGTCTTTTCTGTTTCCCCCTCTTATTTTGCTAGAAGTCCAATAATTTGTTTGTTACATTGTGATTTTAGTAGAAATCCCTCTCCAACACGACTTGTTCCTACGGAGTCACATTAAAGATTCGTTCAAAAAGAACGACACATCTCATTTTAAGGGACACAATCTCGATTTATTCAAAGGAGGTGAACTATATATTTTTGAGGGTGAAGCTTTACTTTAACCTGGTCGGCTGCTAGACCTTGTGTCAGAGCAGCTTTTCCAAATAAGAATAATGTGTGAGAAAGAGAAATAGCTAAAGCTGCATCTCTGAGGTATTGCACCCATCAATACGAAACACTTTTTCATGAACACAGGTAAAAGTGTGATGGAGATGAAGCAGTGTTGTCATGGTAACCGTGCCTAAGGATCTAGAGGAAGTCACAGAGTTCCTTGTGATTGGCTGATAGGATGCAGTTGTTCCACCTCCCTGCAATGTGAACTCTCCCGACCGTGAATTATTAATATTGATTATGGATTGACCAGGGCTTTTACTCAACCGCAGAAGGTCATCATGAGAGAGACAGGTCAGCAGATGAGCTTTAATGTGTTCTCGATTACTCCAGGACAGGGGGTCTGATCATTTAGCTTGAAAAATAAATCAACAACTAGTAAAGCTGATTAAGTATTTCTTTGCAAACACGCTTGGAGCTAAACAGTTCATACCCTCCAGGCCGTGTCTGGCACCTATGCTTAAAAAGCGTTTCACACAACAGCGTGCTAAACCTCAAGTGTTCCTCTTTTCAAACTCAGATTTCAACCCTGGGTAACTGAGTGTTCCACATGTGAAAATCCTGCTCTCACACGAGCTGAAGGTCCTCTCACAGACACACCACCCACACCACATCTCTGAGAAGAGCTAGGAATCAAATCTCACACACCACCCACTCCATCCTCCTCTGAGCTGTGCAGGCGCGAACACTAATCACTCTTACAAAACACAAACACACATTCTCTTTGTGTTCAACAACCAAGGCAACAACACACGCATCCACACTAAAACACATGCGAGGAACATCGGCAAACACACGCTCCTGATCAATATGTTGTCTGAACTTTCGCAATGCAGTGCATCCCAAAAGTGAATTGCAGCTGTTTGTTTCATTTAATACAGAATAAATAATGTTTTGCTCCAAATCCCCATAGCGACAACAGAAAGATTTCTGCAAATGTTTGAAAATGAACAAAAACAGAGTCTAAGAAAAAAAAAACCATTTCAAATGTGGGTATTTTATGAGAACAACCAAAACCCTTGAGTTCATGGTTTCAAAAAAGACTATTTAATAACAATAATAGGTTAAAAATCCCTCAAAATTTTAGGATTTTGCTCTGCACAAAAAAAAAAACAGTTCTGTGAGCCACGCATCATCAAAAACAGCTTTCAGATAATCTAAGTGCTATAATTGTCAAGCGTTATATGGTTATTCACCAGTTATACGGTTGTTATACAACTGTTATACGGTTATTCACCAGTTATACGGTTGTTATACAACTGTTATACGGTTATACACCAGTTATACGATTGTTATACAACTGTCATAAAGTTATTCGCCAGTTATACGATTGTTATCCAACTGTCATACAGTTATTCACCAGTTATACGGTTGTTATACAACTCTTATACGGTTATTCACCAGTTATACGGTTGTTATACAACTCATACGGTTATTCACCAGTTATACGGTTGTTATACAACTCTTATACGGTTATTCACCAGTTATACGGTTGTTATACAACTGTTATACAGTTATTCACCAGTTATACGGTTGTTATACAACTGTTATATGGTTATTCACCAGTTATACGGTTGTTATACAACTGTTATACAGGTAAATCAACAGTTATACGGTTGTTATACAACTGTTATACGGTTATTTACCAGTTATTCTGTTGTTATACAACTGTTATACAGGTAAATCAACAGTTATACGGTTGTTATACAACTGTTATACGGTTATTCACCAGTTATACGGTTGTTATACAACTGTTTTACGGTTATTCACCAGTTATACGGTTGTTATACAACTGTTATACGGTTATACACCAGTTATACAGTTGTTATACAACTGTTATACAGGTAAATCAACAGTTATACGGTTGTTATACAACTGTTATACGGTTATTCACCAGTTATACGGTTGTTATACAACTGTTATACGGTTATACACCAGTTATACAGTTGTTATACAACTGTTATACAGGTAAATCAACAGTTATACGGTTGTTATACAACTGTTATACGGTTATTCACCAGTTATACGGTTGTTATACAACTGTTATACGGTTATTCACCAGTTATACGGTTGTTATACAACTCTTATACGGTTATTCACCAGTTATACGGTTGTTATACAACTGTTATATGGTTATTCACCAGTTATACGGTTGTTATACAACTGTTATATGGTTATTCACCAGTTATACAACTGTTATACGATTATTCACCAGTTATAAGGTAGTTATACGGTTATTCACCAGTTATCCAGTCTGCAGGCAAACAATAAACAAATTGAGACACAAAGGCTACATTCAGGCCGCAGCCCAATGCGACCCAATTCCAATTTTTTGGCTGGGTGGTATGACCAAAATTGTATTTCACGGTAATTATATCTTTCACTATAGAGTTTATAGTTATATAGCTTTATATAATAAATAAGTTTGAATATTAAAGAAAAGGATCTTATTTGATTATTTTGGCGGGTTCCTCTCCCAACTCTGGATTAATGACATTTGTGTTGTATTTTAATAACTCGTCATTGCTTCTGCTATTTTTTTCTTCTATCTTCTGAAACATGGTGATTCAACTGGACAGAAGCTCCGTTTCCATTCACCTATATTTACAGAACACATTTACAGAAAAAAAAACCCCAATGCAATGTGTTTTCTGTCGGAACTGGGCCGTGGCGGAGCAGCATTAATGGACTAACCAATGGATCGATTTCATTAGACAACACGTCTTTCTAAAATTCCTAAAGTCTGTCATTAAAGTGGTTCAGGATCATCACCTTCCAGAAGTGTCTCGACCGGCTGCGCTCCCAAAGAACAGTGTCCCGCCTCCAAAAGCAAGATCACATGACTCCAAATATTGCGTTTCCTCTACGTGTTCTAAGATGCAAGTAAGTTATTAAATACGAAAAAGGACCTTCTCCTAATGCAGCAACTTCTATTTTTCTTTTGATATTTGATTTTGTTCGCAAATATTTTATGCAATATGAAATACATTTAATAGGGCTGCACCGAAATTTGGCCGCTGAAAATTTTCAGCCTAAATAGCATTAAATTGTCGTCACGGCTCTCCCATCCTCCCTTCTCGTTCGCGCTGTCATTACTCACCAAATACGGAGTATGTCGGCAGTTTGGAAGCACTTCAAAGTTTCAGATGACAACAGCAAAGTTAAATTATTTTTCTTCTGCAAGTGCTCTGTTGTTTGGTTCAGTAATTTAAAATTGAAGTAAAAAAGCAGCTAGAATTTTTTTTGCACAATTTTGTTACAGAAAGAAATTTTATTTAGTTTTGTTATTGTTATTATATTGTTTGCCTTGTTACTGTTATTTATTATCAATAAAAGTTTGACTGCTTAATTAATTTGTCGTTTTTTTTAATACAAACAAAAAGAAAATAATTTAAACATGTAATGAAGCCATTTTCGATTTCGGTATCGGTTTTCGACTAAGTACATTTAAAACTTTCTGTCCAGAATTTTCATTTCGGTGCATCCCTAACATTTAATTTACATTTTAGGGTGGAAACACGGCTAATGTCTCCAAACACCATAGTAAGTTCACAACACAAAGACGTCAAAAAAACTTTTGGAATGACAAAACCCCAAGCCAATGACGATGCTCTGGGTTGACCAGAAGAGAGCCAGCAAACATTTCGAAGGTGTTTCAACGTCTTTTCCACGTAATTTCCACACATGCAGTCCCGGTGCAGAATGGGAATCCAGATGACGTCTTTTCTGGATGTCCTTCTTGGACTGTTTCTGGACGTTTTGCTTTAGAAATTAAACGTCTATCTCTTTTATAACTGTAAGCATCAATTAATATTATATAATATTATACTGCCTTTTTCACAGAATTTATGAATGAACGTCACCTGCAGATTTTCCTTATAGACCAAGGGTGGGAGAGTACTAGCTTTACTGCCCATCTAACTGTGCTTAAAATATAAGATTTGAAGCATCACTTAAGTTCAGACTCACACAAAATGCGTGTGAATACAAATCAAGACGAATTGTACTTTCTAAAAATATTAAAACAGATAAGGTACTTTTCAAAAAGAATGATAGATTTTTTTCACAAAATACATAATTTTAACGTGAAAGGTGACGTCCACAAAGTACAAAACAGCATGAACACATTTTAAATACTTTCCATAAACTACAATCCTCATAATTTATAAATAAATCATGATGTAAAGGTTTCCCACAATCTTGTGCGCGCCCAAGTTACAAACAGGAAGACGGAAGATTTGCACTTCTTAACTTGTCTATTTTCACAACTGATTTTATATCTTTTTTAAAATAAACAATGATTAATTTGCGTGCCTTATTATGTTGTAAATGTATTGTTTTGTGACCTGATTTTACACGTGTAGATGACGTGAATTAGTTTTCCTCGGCATTCGCAGAAACACATTAAAGTCTATGTGCAATCCACTGATATGGAATCGCTTAGGGACCGTCTGCAAATTACCAGATCCAAAATATATTTTACCCAGAATATGATTAATACCTTCATTCTAATTTGCTCTATTACAACCAAAATCAAGCAACACGCCACTCCTCACCTGCATATTGTACTGCACGACTCAGTTTCAATAAAAAATTTATTAGAGCATCATTTTTATTCTTGATTATTTGGATCAAAGCTCAATTGCTCCCATAAAAATCACTCTATTACCATCAATTCAGGTCACACACAACTGTTCTAATGATTCAATTCAGTGCAGGTCATCAAACTAAACTCACGTTATTACAAAAAATGTAAATAGTTAATTATTATGTGTGTTTTTTGTTAATTCTCAATAAAGTTGAAAATAATTGTTTGTTGATTGATGTTTTATATTTTTGTAGCGGGTAGATCACTTTGACTTGGTCATTTTAAAAGAAGCTCGCAAGCTGAAAAAGTGTGAGCACCCCTGGTCTACACCCTTGACTGATGAAGATCTGATCACATTTTACATGTTCTTGTGATTTGTTCTTATTTTTAATACATTTGCGTTTACAATTTTATTGTTATTGAGGAAAACTATGATCAGAAAACTGAAAGTTAATGTATATCACCCGAATGTAATTTTGCTGTAATACAAATATTTTAGAAAATAATTCTGTGGTTATTCATGAAACTCACAAACATCATATTATGATATTTAACAAATTCATGTCACTCTTTCGATCATTAAATCAGAACTGTGAACCACGCCGAAATCACAGCACACACCAAAATATATCTATCATGTATTTTATAATATATATAAAAATGTCTGCAACAATAAAACAAACAACTATTGAACAGTCAGCCCTGGTTATTGATGGTATATCAGTGGTTGGCATTACATAACACACTCCTTTCTCTCACACACAGGCGCACTTTCGGCAGTCTTGCATGCAATACATTATTTCCGCTCTCAAAGGTCCATCTCTGTAGCACCTGGACCTTCATTTTCAGAATCGTTTTCATCAGTAGCGTTACGTGATTTCTTACCTGGAGATGTGTCTCCTTGTTTCTTGCTGATATGCGTTTCTCTTCCTCTCTCCCTCGGTCTAAAAATTAATATTGCAGTAGTCGCTCAACGGTCATCCTGGCTAAACCAATCAGAAGCCTATTATCTCTGTCTCATTAAAATAAACAATAGCATTCAGCCAATCACGCTGAAATTCGCAGTCTCGTTAGTAAACAAAAATATCGCTTGTCACGTGGCGTATCTCTTGAAGCTAAGAAGTGAAGTAAAGAAAAAACGAGAGAGGTTTTTGAAATGTTGAAGGCAGCATACACCGAAAGTGTTTCTTAATGTAGTGAGTGTGTTTGTGATTTCAGTGAGCGTCTGTGTTCAGAATCTGCAGAGTTGGTGCGGAGCCACCAGGGTGCGCCTTTCTCTCATTTTTAAAGAAAAGTAACGTTTTTAGGTCCGCAGAAAAAGAGGCGGAAATACACGTTAATTGTTCCGCCTCCTTTACTTTCCCATTGGTCTAGGCCATTTAAATAAACGTAGCCCCGTTTGTTTTATCCGTAATCTCGCGAGAATATCTCATAATCATTTTACTGGGAAATTCGGCTTTATTTAACAAATTACATCTGCATTACAAGTTATGCTGCAAAAACTTTTCATTCATTCATTCATTATTTTCCATCCCCCTTATTCACTTTTTGGGGATTTCCCTTCCAATCTCCAGCTCACATTGGGTGAGAGGTGGGGGTTCACCTTGGACATCGCAGGGCAACGTTCACGAATACATTCACACCTAAGGGTAGTTCAGATTATTAAATTAACCTAACTGCAGGTTTTTGGGATTGTGGGGGAAACCGGAGTACCCGGAGGAAACCCACTGAAGCACGGCGAGAACTCCTTACATGCAAATACTTGATTTATTTAAATTATTCAGTCACCTGTGTTTAATTGTAAACATTTTTAAATGTGAATTTGTTTGTGTGCTCTCACAGTAAAGTATTTTAAGTAATGAAGGGTGAAAGAAATAAAATTACAAAATAAATAAATAAAATGACAGAACACTCTGGATTTGTTGATTCATCTTCGATTACGTTACACCTGTATAAAAAAAGTATTCCAGTTGGAAAGTTGTATAAAATTCCTTTATGAATTTTTATAGTTTTTTTTGGAACCATTTCTATAGGATTCCGCCCTTTGACCCCGTACCCTGCCAATCTGTGGTTGAGAAATTAAAGTTGTTTCTTCAGTATATTTCCTTGAATGCAGAGAATAAGTATTAATTAGTTTATACTGAAAAAATATAGAAGATACAACATTTAAATTTCAAATAAACATCAAAAATATTATGAACTGTGCACAACAAACTGAAATCTTAAGGAAACCGAGCATGGTTGCAACAAGAGTAAACTGCAAGTAAGTCAAAAATGTTTGATTGTCAATATATGTATTTTAAACACCTCCGGTAAAAACAAAATAAAACCAATGTAGATCTAGCTGTTTTTTATCAACAATCAAATTACAAAAGGAACATGGAAACCTTGAGAAAGCCAGAAATCTAACAGTTAGAAAAGGCTGTTGTCAACACACAGAGTAGGTTCTAGACACAGTTAGCGTCTATTGCTGCCACCTTGTGGTCAAGACATCAATTATTCTTATGTAAATCGCTGGAGCTCATGGCTGTGCAGAAATTTTCTGAAGAGTAGGTGTTCAGCTAACACTGTTTCAAATTTAGTATGTTGGCCTAATTAACTTAAAATGGAACTGTTCTAGAATCCTGTGTTTGAGAAATATATAAAGACTATGTTTATTCATGATTACATTAAACTTAAAGTTTTCCAGCAAATATTATTTATAATTGAGTGCACAGTTAATATATTGCACACACCTCAAATAAATGCTAAGTATCTGGTTAAATGTGGTTTTCTAATCTTCTTAATCCAGCCAGCCAGTCAGAGATCTGATGTCCTTAGTTGCATCATTGACCTAATAATTTCCAAAGGCTATGACTCCTGAGCTTACAGATGCAGATGGTTTCTCAGCAGGAGGCTCTCTGTCTGGGCTGAGCAAATATTGATGCAATGACGCTCCCTGCCTGAAGATGGTGTAACAGATGAACTCAGCGCCAAACAGGGAAACAGGGAAGAACAGCCTGAAGACGAAGACGACAACAACAGAGAAGAAATCAAAGAACACACTAAAAAAAGTCCTGGATGTTGAACGTAAGTGTTGGTGGCTAAAAAATGTGGAGAAAAGTGGTGTCCCACTCACATCATCAAAAGAACCAGCTTTCATTGGTCATCTTGAGAAAAATGGATCCAGCATGGCAGTGCAAAACTCTTCTTTGTTGGCACCACTCGTTCGCTCAGATGTGTGAGCAGCTCCCGTTGGGGTCCATAGTTTTCTATCAAAGGTCGTTGTCGCACACAACTTTTGACTGAAAATTCGATTGGGTGTTGTGAAGAGGCCTTTAGAACAAATTATGTCAATAAAGGGAATAAAAACCAGCACGGAGCACTTCTGGGCTCCTACGTTTTTTCCAGTTTTAATGCTTGTGGCATGCATTGGTAGAGCAGCATGTGTGCCATCATGTTGTAATAAAACGACTAGGTTACTTGCATAACCACACGTTCCCTGAATAGGGAACGGAAACGTTAGTCGGGATTAGACCGACTGAATGGGAGCGAATCCCCCGTAAGAGCGACTGACCGAACACATTAACAGGCAAATTAATTTGCTAATCAATCACCTATGCCTGCACTCAGCCAGGTATAAAGCCGGCCATGACCTACGCCTCAGTATGGAATTTTCTGAGGAGCCGGACCTACTTACCTCCCGGCACTTCAGATCCATTACTTCTAGGGCATGGCAGAAGGGTAACGTCTCTGTTCCCTATTCAGGGAACGTGGGGTTACGCAAGTAACCTAGACGTTCCCTTTCAGTCGGTCCCGGAGACTTTAGTCGGGAATAGACAGACTGAATGGGAGCCTCTGTAAGGGGCCATGCCCAAAGTTCATCCAAACAGGCCGGCACTAAAAGACAAAAAAAGAGAGGTTAGAATAAGGCCGTAGTACCTAAATGGGAACTCCTTCTGCCCCTGCCCGGAAATATAATTGACTGGGAAGTCGTCCAACACTGAGAGCTTAGCTGTCTTCGGTTGAGTTGCTGACGACCAGAAGGAGGCACCCCTCGACCCGCAGGGAGGAGTGGCGGAGATCACGTCGAGGCCCGAAGGGCTACCAGTAGGTCATCGTTCTGCAAGACAAAAATCGGCAGAGACGGAAAGTCATCGTTACTCACCAAGGCAGGGGGAGTAACGGGACTGGTTTATACTAGCCACCTGAAGGGGAGCTGTATAGAAAAACATACAAAGGGAGCACCGAAGGGGGACTCCCAGATCTGGACCCTAGTTCTGCAGGGGCCAGTCTGAGGCAAAGCCTCCACTACAGAATCTAGCAGAGCTTACTGCTCCGCTCAGTCAGATGCTGGAGGGTGGAGGATAGGAGAGCCGCCCGAAGGGGGGGAGCTCAAGAGGATGTACTTCTCCGATGAGGAGAGTACTGCAAGCTTACACCTGCTCCGTTCCCTAAGGGTGACTGCCACCACTCAAGACCGCATCAGAGGG